>JAQYXR010000196.1:131279-153566 GCA_030545055.2 Neoaliturus tenellus
CCCATGTCAACTCTCTGGTCTATGGCACGACGCACGATGTGTGTACCGGTATGCATGCAAATAGGAAACAACAAAATGATTCATCTGAATTGATAAACCCACTAGGATCTACGCATTAGCCAATAAAACTATTTCGGCGAAACTTCGTTATCCGTCTCCACTGTTATTATCGATGTGGAAATTTCGCTATTGTGATTGAAATTGACAATCGAATCAACAACGATACTGAGAAAAGATATGTATCATAATAATAATCTAACCTAACAGTGTAACCGTAAACCTCCTGCACTTTAATTGACAGCGATGTTTATAACAACAAAATCAATGGTGTTTGGAAACATTTAAAATGCATATTCCCTCAATACAATAGCAAAAAAAAAACTTTTTGATTTGTATTTGGCAGCATTTGTGTGACGCCATTTTAGAACTAACGAAGTCTGATTCTTCTCACAATTTGAATTTATATACAGCTACACAACAAACTTGGTTACTGTAGTTTATTTTGTGTTGTTCTTTGTTACAGGTTACATTACGGTAGCTACAATTTTTATTTTTTCTGTTGTTGTTATTTTCAGTTACTTGTTTGAATAGGCTAGCCTATATACAGTATTTTTGTTTTACTGTCAAAGGGTTCATTTCATTATATTAGAACGAGAAACTAACTCAGGAAATAAAATCGTAATTGTATCGTGTAATTGTATCATCGATACAATAGGTAGCAATATTATCGCAATAGGTATCGAAATTTCCACATCGATAATAACGGTGGAGACGGATAACGAAGTTTTGCCACTATTTCAATAGCCGAACTTACTTGGGGCTTAAGAATAACTTTTCTTGGACACATGCAGGATTAGGCCTACCGTACCATAAACACTGAAGAACTTATTCATCAAAAATAAGAATTCTGAAGAACCATACTTATCAAGAAATATGGTCTTCAACTCTTCATATGTGCTATGAGAAAAATTCTAAAGAAGAAGAGCATAAATGAACATAGAAAAAAGTACAATTAGTTGATAGCCTATATGCCACAGTAAAAATGCTCATTTACGAAGCTGACCAAGACCCCAGAGTCAGGTCTACGCTAAGTCGTTGAGTATGTCATAAAGACCAAAATATATATAAGTTTTAAAGGCAAAAGAGGATGTAACTTATATAATTTAGTTTCCAAAAGATCAAAAATATTGAAGCTTGATGTGTCCATGGATAAACAGTTTGAAAGTAGGTCTACGATACGGTTGTGTGTGTGTAGTGAATTTTCTTAATTTAAAATCTAGCAGCATTTAACATTTAAGTCAGTGTCAGCCCTGAAGCCTACTGAATATTATTTCATTTATAAATTTTTTGTTATCATTTTAAAAGATCAGGCCTACATTAAGTTTGCGGCAATATCTGATAGGTATAATTAATTTGATATCATGGGTTAATCTAAAATTATTCTGTTAACTAAGCTATAGCCTAACAGGCTAGATCGCAACTTCAATTTGGAGAGGGATTTCATTTCTCTAGGTACATGGTGTGTTGCAAAATATTAATTTTTAAGTTTTGGACTTTTTCATATTGTAGTGACAGGCCTAAGTTACATGTTCTACGAAATAAAGATTTCTCATTTCAGGCTACTCAGTTTGGTTAGGTTTAGGTTACCTATATTTGTTAATCTCTCTCATCTGCCCTTTCGTTACTGGAAAATATTTAACTTAACATACCTAAATACATTTTAAAAAGTGCTAGAGTATTTTATTATGCATATGCTATAAGTTTAGTGCTGGGGTTTCCAAGGGTGCAGAGGAGAGCATATAAGAAAAACACCATTAAAAAGTCAATTTTAACCCCAAAAGTTGCTAAAAGACGATATTAAGGATCTCGACCAAATAGAGAATCGAATGGAATCATTAATGTTTCAAAATAACAATCCAGACACCGATGTTCCCCTTTATATCCACAGTATCGACAGCAGTGGTGAGCCGTTATATCGGATCTTAGCTGGATTACGGTACGGTATTAACTTAAAGGTGAGATGCAGTTTGAAAGTAAAGGTGGATGAGGTTTGAAAGTAGGTCTACCATACGGTTGTGTGTGTAGTGATTTTTCTTAATTTAAAATCTAGGAGCATTTAACATTTACACGTATATCGTATAGGAATAGAACTAAAAGGGTTAAATTAATGATTTTTTTATCATAGCATCCATAAAACACTATGAATGGTAGACTACCGTATAGCCTTAACACCTAAAACATCCCACCTGTATAGATTATTAATACTTATATATTCGGCCTACCCTACAAGTACATAAGTTAACCTGAGATGTCAATTATTCTGTTGTCTTCACACTGGACCCACTCTAAACAAATTACCGTTCATCTTCAGCGGTCAATTTATTAAATCTACACCGTAAGTTAACCTGAGATGTCTATTATTCTGTTGTCTTTACACTGGACCCACTCTAAACAAATTATCTTCAGCGGTCTCTACCGTTCATCTTCAGCGGTCAGTTTATGTAATCTACACTGTTGATAGGCTAACATATCTCAGGCTACTTAATATATGAGTGTTAGTAATCTGCAAAGATATGACAATGAATGGATAACTCTTTATTTTAAACATTCTTTGCTCATTACAGTAAGATCGAAGACTAGAAATAGTAGGCCTACATTAAAGAAGTTAACCAACCGGCAGATAAGCAGACCAGTTTTTTTTTTTTTTTTTTTTTTTAATCATCCAATGGAAATGTTTAATAGAGTAGGTAGACGCGGCCTGCCCCAGTTGTTGATTGGCATCAGTCTAACCTTACTGTTATTTAGTTAAGCTTAGTTACAGTCTAAGATAAACTGATGTCTAGGTTACACTTGTGTCAAGGATGTTAGGTGTAGGCTAAACCAAATTAAGATTATTGTGAAGCATCACTGAAGTGCACCTAATTTAATATGGCTAAATATTTTACTATATTTTATACTAGGACTAAGGGCCTACAATCAAGTAACCTCAAAATAGAAGCTTTGATCTTCATTGAAAGGAATAGGCCTAGCCTACCGTACACAGTCCGAGATATTGACCAGAAAACTTTAAGGAACTAAGATAAATAATACACTAGGAAAAATTAGTTTAACTAGGTCTGTCTTTCAAAACATTTTAGGCCTAACTTATAAGAGACTATCACATCGAAATATTACCAATAGTGAATAGTTTTGGTTACCTGGTTTTTGACGTTTATCAGCAACTGAGTGTCGCCTAAATTCGCCGAAAAGAACACAACCACGAATACTAACCAATAAACTTCATTAGTAACACAAAAACAATGAGCCATTATTACGAAATATCACAACACGCGATTTGACAACTTAAAACCACTGATGGCGTTTCATCCCGATAGTCGTCTGCTGGCTGACTGAAGTAAACACTGTCTAGACACAGGATCTTATAAAATCGCATAGCTGGTTTGGAGTTTGCTCAGTTCGTCGACAGCCGCCATTTCAGATCAGCTGCGAGGAAAATCAGCGATGTGCGGGCATGCGCACTAGTTCCACTCACTGACACTTCTGCTCCTGCCGGCAGTCGTCAATACTTCACTTTTATTTCCATCCGTTCCCCACTCCACTCCACTTTAAAATGCAAACTTGCACATTACATTTCAAAACAACTTTACTAACTTTAGACTACTGTTATCTACATGGAAATAGATACCTACAGTACAGCCTAATGTGTGTTAAGTAGGAAGTACCTAGGGACCGATTATTAGCTCGACAATATATATATATTTATAGACTATATATATGCCCGTGGTACTGATAACTTTTGAAGGGGCCTCCGATTTTGATGAAATTGGGTATGAAGGTGTTAGACCAGGTCTATTTTCATGAGTTCGCGAACCAGCATGATCGGGTTATGGGAATGGGGTTTTATGGGGTTTCAAATGGGATAACAAAAATGGGTTTTTGGCATTTTTGGACCTTAATTTTTAAAATTCAACAATTTTAAATTAAACTATTTAAAAAAGCTTAAAAAACAAACAATTTAGTATTTTGAATTTTTAACTTGGCTAAACAGGTTACGGCGAAAAGCTAAAAATAGGTTTCCATGCAATATGTTAATCTTATGGGCAATCAACAAAACCCTGTATCTCGCTTATTTATTGGAATAACTTGATAAAATTTGGTATGTACATTCACTAAGTACGGTTTAACTGATATTTGCTTACAACACCCATTGACCCTTTATGGCGGCAAACCTACATACTTACCCCCATGCGGTTTATGGGGAAAATTAAAAAGTGTCGAATATTGATACAATAATTTGATATTTAACTTACCTAACTATTACATTTTCTAACAAAACAAACATTTTTTAACAACATCCAATGGCAGCAAACCTTTCATACTCATTCGTATGGTTGTTTAAGGGGAAAATACAAAATCTCAAGATCCTTTGGAAATTTGCTGAGTACGCAGATCTGCTGCGACGGGGGTATTTTATTGTTATTGTTTACTTTTTTATATCATATTAGGCTGTTTTGGGGTCATTTATTGGTAACTTATTTTTACCGTGTACAAATGTATTTGTTATTATTAATTTTAATAATTTTGTGAGTTCTGTTATTACTGGATTATTTGTTTAGCAACTGTACCGATATTTAGAAAAGTTTAGAACGTGGCAAATTAAAAACGTGAATTTCACGCGATTTTTACGTTTTTGTGCTTTATTTGACTATTTGAGTTTAAGCCAGGAATCACAAAACAAAGAATCAAAGTGATTACACACAGGAGCAGCTACAACCGCGAACAGGCAAGGCAGTAAGAGGGGGTTATGTCACAAGCTACAAACCCCATACTTTAAACTACTTTAAGATAAAAATAAAATTCTAATCCAAGCAAATTGAGTTAATGTATTTGAAAAGACAATATAGGCTGCTTTCACACTGGAGACAAAAACAGCTGACGCCAGCAGCAAGTGGTCGCGCGTTTTGAAAAAGCATTGAATCAAATGGGTACGTTCACATTGGCGATTATTGTCGCAAGTGGCGTGCCACTTGTAGCCAGGTGGCGTTTTTGACATGCAGCGCAACTGGTGTTAATTTAAATAATCAAGTTGTTTTCAAATATATTCATTAGATGGCGTTATAGTCAGTTAAATGTTTCTTGTATCACCTGTTTTTGAAGACAGTATCATTAATGGTTAATTCATAAGCCTTTAAATGAAGATTGCCTAAGTTATAAGTAGTCGAGTAATG
Source organism: Neoaliturus tenellus (assembly GCA_030545055.2). Lineage (NCBI taxonomy): Eukaryota > Metazoa > Arthropoda > Insecta > Hemiptera > Cicadellidae > Neoaliturus > Neoaliturus tenellus. Next base: position 136,508 of record JAQYXR010000196.1, read on the forward strand.
CTGATGATTTTATGAACTAAAAATATTATTATACATGTATATAATAGTTAAATGATAATTTTGGCATAAAATTGAAAATCAGTGGTTGGCATTTCACAAAAAAAGAGCAATATTACGAATATTACATACAAAGTACCAGGGGGACCGAGCTTAAGCTCGGTAAAATTATTACTTTCGTTTCTCACACAAAGCTCGTTCGCTCCGCTCACTCGCCAGGCGGAAGGTTTGCTGCACATTGGTGTGATTTTCCTAAAACCACAGGTTAAAGATGTAACACATTGGTTTATTTTATCTACAGTTATCAGCTGATTTTTGTTCAGTTAAAAAATTTCCATAAGGATAACATGGGATCTTTGAAGGGCTCTAGCGCGAAAACCGGATTTTTCCCAGCTATGGGACCAGCTCCAATCGATTTCTGGTGGCCAAAACCCCCATATTCCAAAATTTGAAGGAAATCGTCGGAGCCGTTTTTGAGATAATTGTGCAAGCAAGCAAACAAGCAAACATTGCTCGTATAAGAGTATAGGATATGAGTTTTAATATTATCATAAATAAAGCATATATTTGTTAATTAATTTGGCGTTTGTAATAATTATGATTTAATGGAATAGGCAAAGGTAGAGTTCCCCATTCCTACTGTTATGTGACCGATAGTAAATTTTGAAAAAAAAAGACAGCGATGAATGTCTTTCAACTTGATCGATTTGCAAGATGGTCTTCTTGAGGAGCTCGAAGGACGTCTGCTCAGCTTCACCCTAAACAATAAACTTGGCACCCTTCTTCCAGAGAGCGTTGAGAGGGGCCGCCAACTCAGCGATTTTGGGGATGAAGTGCCGGTAAAAACCTACCATGCCTATAAACGTCAAACTTTGCGTGAAACTTTGCATCTTTAGGAGGAGGAAACTCCCTGATGGCCTGGGTCCTAGCTGGATCAATGCAGACGCCCTTGGAAGACACCAGATGACCCAAAAAACGAAATCCCAGCTTGGGCAAAGCTGACTTTGTCCGGGTTGACGGTAAGGCCTGCCCTAAGCAATCTGTCCATGTCAGTAGTGGGAAATTGAGAGACCTGGGCCAGTTCAATGACCCCTGAGGAATGTGCTGAGTCATGATGACGTCATCACCGATGACGTCACCGATGACGTCATCGATTGCATCATCGATGACGTCACCGTCAATGACGTCATCACTATGACGTCACACCCATGACGTCACAGAAATGACGTGCTGATGACGTCACCACCCATTACATCATCAATATGACGTCATCGTCACCATGAAGGTCAAGGTCACGCCGAAACTTAAAATTTTTTGGCACTTTTGCCGTTTCTCACACTACGCTCCGAGTTTCAGTCAGAGTCCTCGTGACCTTGATGACTTGGAGCGAATATGCGACTAGAAACAGCAAAAGTGCCAAGTCAAGCTCGAGTTTGCGACGTGACTATGCCTAAACCATCATGTGTCACTCCTCAGAGGTCATTGAACCGAGCCAGGTCTCCCAATTTGCCATGAATGTGACCTTTGAAAACCGAACAACAGAGTGCCGACACCGATGCACACCCTACGACAGTCACCGAGCGACTGACTGTCCGGCTCTGTGTACTCTAGGTATATGGGAAGTGGTGGGGGAAATTGTGATGATCTTGGGAAACTTTTAAATCTCAAACAAGGGGGCACCGTTTTGGTGCTACCTTAAACGTACATGTTAAAGTGTTATGACCTTGAGGTTGACTGTAAACTCGGGACTTAGGATTGTCTTTAAAGATGTATCCAAAGAATCTTCAGATTTGAGTTAACACTTAGAAAAATTTACTAGTAAAACTGTTTAATGTGTATTTGCCAGAGTTTAAGTGTGGTGACCTTGAGTCAAAACACTAAAATACTACAAGTCGATATCGTCCCAGAGTTAAAGTGTGATAACCTTGAGACTGTTTCAAAGATTTATCCAAAGTACCTCCAGGTTTGAGCCAACATTTAGAAAAATTACTCTTTGTACAACAATTTGATGTTGTTTCCATAGTTTAAGTGTGTTGACCTTGAACTGGTTAAAATGAAAACTTTAATTTAAAACCGCACAGTGGAGTGCATGATACAGATGCGCACCCCATGACAGTCGGCGAGCGACTGACTCTCAGACCTTGCGCACTCTAGGTATATGGGAAGTGGTGGGGGAACTGCGATGACCTCGGGAAACTTGAAAATGTCAAGCCAGGTAGCACCGTTTTGGTGCTACCTTAAATTTACATGTTAAAGTGTGATGACCTTGAGGTTGACTGTGAACCTGTGACTTAGGATTGTCTTTAACAGCTTGAAGTTTTTGCCTGAGTTCAAGTGTGGTGACCTTGAACCGGTTAAAATCAAAACTGCACAACAAGGATGTGCATCCTACGACAGCCGCCGAGCGACCGACCTTCAGGCCCTGCGTACTCTAGATATATGGGGAAGTGGCGGGGGAAATTTCAAGGTCATTCAAACGGAGTTTTAAAAAAGTCAAAGAGTAGAAAGACTATTCTTGTGAGTCTATAGCGATTTCATTGATAGTGAGTGCTTCTGTATGCCAAGTTGATCTGTACTGACAGGCTCCTAAATAATGTTTGCAAAAACCTGCAAAATGATTGTTGCACAATTTGCAGCCAGTTAGCTGTTTTAGTGTGAATTCAATGCAACGTTCAGGGCAACAAGTGTACTTATGCCCTCTCATCTGGTACACATGGAATGTCTTCAACTCCGGTTTTGGCTTCTTCCAAGACTTGCACTTACACATGCACTGACCAAAAGCTTCACATGTTCTACAAGCCAGGCCATCCACCACATCAATGTCATTCGGCCATGAAAAACATTTCTGTTCGCAACAGTAGTTGAGTTGACTCTCCATGTTGCTGCGGTGAAGGTGCGCAATGAAATGATGCTGTAGTCAGTGAGAGTGCACCTTAAATAAACTCATTGGAGGGGAAAGGTCAAGGTCATTCAGACGGAGTTTTAAAAAAAGATGACTAGTCGTCCTCCTCCTCGTCGTCCGTTGTACTTGGGGAGCTGTCAGAAGAAGAGCCCCGCGCAGGTGCTCCCCAGATGAAATGTATGTCTATTTGAAAGCGCAGGCCGGGATCTTGTACCATCAACTCCTTTAATCTATTACATACCAATTGCACTTCGTACACATTGTTAATAATCAACACCCAAGGCTTTGGCTGAACATAACGTGTAGTTGAGTCAGCCTCGCAGACAGTTACATCTTCCGGTGATATTGGAGTGTATAAATGTGTAAAATCTCGTTGCTGAGGCTGGCTTGAAGTTGAAGGTTCTGTGCCGACCCTGGTTGCATCAAAATTCAAATCCATTCTACATTCAAGAGGTCCAGGGTTCCCGTTGAATACATAGAGTAACTTTTGATACAAGACTTCCACTTCTGTCGCATCTTGTAAATGAACTGTCCACCGCAAGGGAAATGCTTCGTCCGTAGTGGAGTCAACTTGAGAAAGAGTCCTGTCCGCCATGGTAGCTAAGCAAGGAATGAGGTGAGCTGCAGTCAATTGTAACATTATCGAAAAGTAGAGGGGGAAATTTCAAGGTCATTCAAATTGGGTTTTAAAAAAGGAAGGAGTGGAGGGGGAAAGTTCAAGGTCACCCAAATTGAGTTTTAAAAAAGGAAAGAAGGTCACTCCCCATCAACCTCGTCGTTGTCTCCTACATCTTCATCCGCATCAGATTCACTGTATGGGTAAATCGGTGACATTGGTGAGTATTGCGGTGAGTGCTGACCGTTGTTGTCCTCCTGCCGCAATGTAACTTGCGACCAATCATAGTTGAAATTCATTTGTATTATGATCCCAGGGTTGTCCCGGAGTATTTCTTTCATTCTTTGACAAACTGTTTCTAAATAGTGCACACTGTCGATCGACAGTGTCCAACCCGTACTTGTTCCAACATCAATAGTGGAGTCAGCCTGGGTGATGGTGTTGTCAGCCATGGTTGCCTGCCGAACAAGGAATGACGCTTGATGTGAGGCCCATGCAGGAACATGGTGAAGTAGTGGGGGCGTGGTGAAGTAGTGGGGGAAGTTTCAAGGTCATCCAAACGGAGTTTTAAAAAAAAGAAAACCTAGAAAGTAACATTGAAATTTTCCAACTGATGGTGGCGGACGTTTTTCTTCTGCAACCTTGCCGACACATGTAACTATGCCGTATAGTATGAACAGTACAACCATAATAAGGCCGAACAACAAAAGATAGCCGTTTACTATCATGATATTTTCTGAGTGGATCTGCTTTCTTCTTATCGCCCTCTCTTGCATCCTCTTCTCTAACTTGTGTACGAAGTCACAGCATGCGTGAGGACATCTTTCATCTGTTGGTAGGTTAGCCATTGTCGATGTTGTAGGTTTGGCTGTTGAAGAAGGAATGAGGTATCTAATTGTGTTGTCTCATGTATATCAACAGTGAAGTGGTGGGGGTAGCGAATCAGTGGAGGGGGAAGTTTCAAGGTCATTCAAATTGTGTTTTAAAAAATCCTATCTTGTTACTGAGCATATATGTCAGTAACAAGATAGGTGGTTTTGCTCTTTTACTTCTTTAATATAATGAAGAAATAAACATATTCTACAATTGTAAGGACAAGGAAGACAACTGCTAGTCAGCTGAAGTAATCCAAGTTGTCTGGCTCGGTCTTCATCGACGCCGGTGAGGAAGCAGTCGTTGAAGAGGAATGTCCAGGCTCTTCCTTCGGCTGCCGAAGATTCCGTATATTGCAAGCGTAGACTTGCACGTTTATACGGTAGCCTCGTGCCACCATCAGCTGCAACTCCTTGTACAAGTCGTTCAGCTCCTGTTGCGTTTTGATCGCCACCTCCTCATAGCTGGCACAGCTTACGTTCAGAGACATACTGATGTTGTTCGGTTGGCTGCTGGAGTTGAAATGAAGATGAGGCACAGCGCTTGGAGGTATATGAAAAAGTGGTGGGGGTGTTTGCATTCAAGCAGGTTTGACTTGTAGCGTGGTGGTGGGGGTAACTGTGAAATGCAAAGGTCAAAGGTCAAGGTCACCCACGAAGTTTAAAAAAAATGCAACATATCAATATGTGACAAACATCACATATTGATATGTTGCATTTTTTGTCTTTTGTATTTTTTTTTGTCTTTTATGGTTTATTTATTTATAAAAACATTACAATAACATATGTACAACAGTAAAACTTAAATCTAACACTGCTGCTTGTCGGCGATGTGGATGGTTAACTCGGTGGAATTGCTACCCGTGCAACCGTGGGAAACCAGGTAGAGACAGCCGGGTTGGATGGAGCGCAGATCCTCGTTCTGGAGGAGATGGACGAACCGTTTCGGCAGGTAGACTTGGAACTTGGGCTCATCCCCCGGAGTGAATGGTGCCTCGCTAAGACTGCAGCAGATGGCCTCTCCAACTGTAGTCTCCATCTTCTTCATGGCGTGGATAATGTAGTGCTTCTCGTCTTTAAGTTCGGAACACTTCTTGATGGGTAGTATGGTAGATTTGGAGTGAGCATTGAACTGCTCAACCAAAGTTTGCAGGAACTGGTGAGATGCCATGGTCGAGTTATAGATCGTCTTCTTCGTCTTCTTGCTGGGAGATGTTGTCGTCTCGGAATCTCGAGTAATACTCATTCCAGGTCCCGGTCTGCTCCTCACTTATATAACCCCCGTTACCCCCACTACTCCCCATTTCCCCACTTTGAAGGTAAGATGCGAGTTTATAGGCGTTTTTTAAAGCGCAATGTCTATCTTTTTCATGTTCTGGACTTTTAGTACAAATACAAACATTTTCCATCGTATACTTGTAATTTTTATCCAATTCCACATCATTAACCGGAACATGAGTAAATTCTTCGATCCATCTCTTCTTTTCCAGTCCTTTTGTGTAAATATTGGTAAACCTGTTTGAAAACTGATGCATGATGTGATACAAGTCCGTGTAACTTGCAAAACCATCATACCAATCGATATGATGGAAATATTTTGAAATCCACCTGTTGGTAGTAGCGGCTTTGCTAGTTAATGATGAATAAGAACATGGTGGTTTGAACAAAAATGTATATGGAACACTTGTATTGATGTCGAAAAACACAAGTTCTTTTATGATAAACCTATCATCATTACCCCGAAACGCTTGGAACTCAATTATACCAGGTTTGGACTTTACTTGTTCTTCTTCCTTGTCCATTGCGAAGATCACTCGTCTGCTCATGACGAAGTCCAAAGGTCAACTGATTTCCACACCACGGTAGGTACGACTTTTATACCTGGCCGTACAGTTGTTGGCGCGTTGGTGTATATTTAACGTGGGCACCGTCCCCGGTAGGCCTAACCCCACAAAGTGTTTGATATTGTTTTAAAAATTAACCATTGCTGTGTAGTTGATTGTCATTTAGGTTTCCATCTTTACATTTTCCTTGTTTTCATTTTCATCACTAACACTTGATTCTTCTCCTCCTTCTTCTTCCTCTTCTTCACGTTTTACTGATTTCTTATGTAGTTGAGCGTACTTTTCCAATTGTCTCCACATTTGTACTTCATGAGGAACCCTATTGAATATAGAAGTATCCACAGGCCCATACAATATAGGTGCGTCCGGTTGTTTGTCCAAAGTGTCTTCCAGATAATCTTTAATAATCGAACTTGAAAACACCAGTTGTCTCAAGTATCTTGTTATTGGTTCAGTTGCACAAGTTAGAATAAAAAACTCTTCTCGATTAAGTTGAATCTTGTTATCATGTCTTGTTGTGTCTCTAAACCGCAACTGATGATCACCACGATGTTTAACAATATCGATTTCCACATTTGAATCCAAAAGGCCTACTCTTGTCTTTCTTCCAAACATGTTACTACTTAAATAGCATTCTAGCAGATGCAAGTGTTTCATAAACGATTCCCAAGCAGTGTCCGTAAACAAAATCATTTTGGGCCCATGAGTTAAAATTACAGTAGGTGAATAATCCGTCGATTTCATAACACCAATTAAAACACTTTTGTCCAAACTGGATGAAATTGGATAAAATATTCGCAAGAATACCTCACTCAATATGTTAGGAGAAATATTATCTTCAATATCCCTTTTCCTCTTCTGTACATTCTTTCTTCTTTTACCTTTTTCCTCGACATTATTACTGGCGTGTAGTTGTCCGCAAGGGTTGTGTTCATCTCCTTCCGGTTGGCCTCGAAGATTTAAAAAGTCAGATATCTCCTTCTCAATATCTGCTACATTTTCTGGTGTACCACTAGGAGAAGCCATATTGAATACGATGCTACCCATACAACAGTAGGCAACAAACTGATGAGGAGCGGTCTGTACGCTCTGCTTTTATACTCGCGGAATGAAACAAAACCGGTTTTTACAGTACATTCTTAACAATTCCAGTTAAAGGTGTGTATGTTACAATTTTATCATGTAGAATTAAACAGTATGCAGTTGTATTAGCCGGTATAGCCGCGTTGAATTCCATTTCTATTTTTATATCCACACTTGATGATTTTACTGATTCATTTTGTTTAGAACAATCAATTACAACTATTGGGTAGGCATCGAAATATTTTGAAGGTGATAATAAAGGTGTATTTGCTTTACCGTAATATGAACTTTGGAATCTTGCGTACATATCGTACAATATACTGTATTTCTTCTTAGTGAATGACACATTTAAATTTTTGTATGGAAAGAATTGTGAATTTAAATAAACTTTAATATTTTTCAAGTCACAATGATCAAATTGTCCTGCATGTTTAGTGATGTCGTCTCTTCTACCTGTTTGTAAACCAAATATAATATACCTGGCTCGTTCTACATAATTTGATGTTTTAACAGTCCAAGTGTGTCGATCCGTAGTAGGTAAACTGGGATGCTCATGGAATTCCCAACTCCTAAATGGAATAACAATATCACGATCGGCTTTTAATTTTCTTAAAAGTAGCATTCTATGCTCGTCAGCTAATTTAACATGTGGAACTCTCCATACAATTTTGTCTAATTTTAATTTCCATTCTAGGTTTGCATCAGTCGTATTATCTGCAGCTTTAATAATGTCTTTATCGTTAGAAGACCTCAACAAAACTAATTCTTGTTTAACGTTTAATATTATTTTCCTATAATCTTCAGCAAAACCAAGCAACAAACGTAATGGAATATGAAAATCAAAATATCCATTTGAATTTGGAGTGATCGTGTCAATTGTAGGTAATACCCATCCGGCAGGTTTAAGTAAATTGGTTTCATTGGGTGTTATAGATGTTAGTCCTTTTAAAGTCGTTGAAATACCTACTTTTTTAGTAGAATCAACTGTTACACCTGATATTTCATATCTAATTTCATCAAACAGGAAAGCCATAGGATTATTTATAAATGGAACTGTTGTACCAGCAGTAGTACCGTCCTTTTTAGTAACTTGTCCTTCAATATACAAGTAACTTTCACATGGTAGTGTGTAAATGTCTTGATTTTGTATGGGGATACGAATTTCATCGTTATTGTTTAATTTCGATGAAGTGTAAGGGTTGTGGGTGTGATATTCTTTTTCCCATAGGGTTTCGTCGAATGTTGGACCCTGCGCTATATCCAGTATATCCATAATCGGTTAATTTTAATCCAATTCTCTCTAAGAAACGAATGTTCTCGCGTGTTAACTCCTCCACAGCTGAAGAGCTACTAATGCGGTTTCCCGTAGGTTGTTCGCTTTTAAATGTTAAACCCATGATTTTGTATTAAAGTGTCGATTTTAAATGTAATCTAACCGTAATAGGCTCTTCTCTGAAGTCTACCAAGTTACCGTCTTGATCCAATACGCTCAACACGATGTCTGAAATGAAAGTGGTGTTCAACGGTAGATATACCAGGTTTTGTGGCTTTTCAACAATTTTAAATCCAGGTGGTACACTTGGGTAAAAAGTATGTATGATATGGGTGTTAGCCCCATCCCTGTAAGCTCCTTGTATAATGTTACAAGTTATGTCTATACTATTGACTTTTAATATTGTTACTGTTTTTTTACCGGAATGTGTTACATCTGGTCCTAAAATTGGCTCATCTTTGGAAAATCCCAATAAATCACCAATTGAGTTTGGTTGAGTAAAATCTATATAATATTTGGAAGTAATTTCAGCTTTCATCGTATTATTATTACCTTTTAATGTTATATTGTCTTTTCCCATTTTAGTTTGCAAAAATTCATTTATATGATCAATTTCATAAGAACCTGTGGGTAACCTGCACTCTTGTAAGTCTGTAAACTTCCCACTGGCATCTTTTCCCTTATAATAATGCAATACGTTATTTTTACCTTCCTTAACATTGGGAATAGAGTTGTAAGTAGTAAAATCTAATAGTGCCGCCTCCCAAAATCTTCCTTTTTGCAAGCGTAACGCTGGAAAAAGGATACTTCGTAAAGTTGACGATTTTCCTGTTAATGATACCGTATAGGAAGACATCTCAATAGTGACTGATACTTTTAGCTAGAAATTCCAAACATAAATGGCCGCATATTGAAGTATTATCAGGTTGTTCTCTTTTATAGTTATAATATATGTTTGTAGCAGATTTATAGTAATTTTGAAGTTCTTTTGGTGGTGGCAGGTTACCGAAACTATCAAAATAATATACATTGCTGTTCAGTTTCTTATAACACACCCAATGGGTGCCGGGCCCTTCAGTATTATCCAAATTTACGATTCCAGTCTCATTTTTCCATATTTTCTTTGGTAAACTGTCCTTCATGAATACTCCGCGAAAAAATGGTATTTTTAAACAGGAAATATATCTAAATAATTCAACATTGGTCAACGCTTTATGTGGTATAACTAATTGATTTCTTTTATTTAATATGCACGATACGGTCTTAGGTATAGACCTGCCCCGTTTTTTACCATTGACCATATAGTCGGTTTTTTATTATTTTTCTTCGTAGAACGTCTTTTTAGTCTAATATTACCACCATGTTTCTTCATGGTTGATCCTTTTTTATTCCTACCCCTCCTTTTTCCACCTCCTACCGCTGTTTTAGCCTTCATACCTGCTGTTACCGCTAAAGCTGCTGCTTTTTCCGCAATACTGGCGTCACTAGACTTAACTCGTTGCCAAGCTATATTTGCTAGCTTTTTATCAGCGATTGACCTATTTTTTGAATCGGTAAATGTGGAATATGCGATATCGTGTTCTTTACAAGCCTGATCTAACTTATTTATGCCTGGATCACCTCTTTCCAGTCGTTTTTGCAATTTAGTTCCTGGTCCGCAATATTGATAACCTCCCGGTATGTGAAATTCGTATGGTAAAGCGTCTATTGCTCTGTTTACGATAGATCCTACTGGAATACGATTTAAAGCTTTACTTAACAGAGAAACCGCTGTGGACGTGATACCGCCTCCTTTCCGTATAGTGTCTCGATATGGACTGGTGTAATGAAATGTCATGATTGTCTTTTATATTCGAAAAGCGTAACCTATGTGTTACCTCTATGACGGGTTGCACATAAATGAAGTCATTTATTGGGTTATTTAATTAAATATCAATATCACCCCAATCTGATGATCTAAACTTTTGCGTATTAGGGTTAATAAAATATTTATTAAATATTTCCCGTTTAATCCAATTACCTCTCTCGGATTCAGACACCCAATTACCATGTGTACGGGTTCCAATAAGATTGTATATATCAAATAATGCATTTCCTAAAACTTTAATAAGAAAATTAACAGTGACGGCATTATCCACATGTTCAGGGTCTTTAAGGTCTGTTATACGTTTATTATTACAAGTATACACTTTGCTATCCATTTGTGATAATGTGATAGCCTGTCCTACAGTTGCAGCATCATTTGCTTCTCTTCCTTGCGCCATGTTTGTTAGTTTTTTATTACTACATATAAAAAACGCATGGTAATTATTTGGATCTAGATGTACTGTTTGTCCTAAGGCAGCCGCGTCTCTATCTGCATGACCCCATGACACATTTGATAACCTTCCATACATGCAATCCCAATAAGCGTTTTTGTATGTCAATAAATGAAATTTTTCATTACCTTGAATAAAGTCATCCCCTTGCTTTGATAATACTTCATCTCGTTTTGCAAATCCAGTTGTTTCTTGTTTTAAAGTCTCTTTCATTTGACCCACTGTTGCACCATCAGATGGTGCTGAACCATCTTTTACATTCGCCAAACAATTGCCAAGACAATCGATAACTCCCACATCATGTATGACACAATGATCTTTTATATATTTGAGATTTACGGCATCATTTTCATTTTTTGGATAACCTATATCGTTAATAACAAATTTATAAAAAGAAAATCCATCTTTTGTCTTTTCAGGTATCAAGGAATGTAAATAGCGTCTATTTACGCTGTCTTTTGCATCTTTTGGGTCATCTACGTTGGATATACGTTTATTGTTAGCACTATACGTTTTCCCATTGAACTTTAACGTATTTTTTAATTCAGATGACAAATAACCTTTGTTTATTGCATCACCGTTTTGGTTTGGTTTACCAACGTTGATAATTCTATGATCTTCTGCGTCATATGTGTTATTTTGTAGTCTTAATGTTGGTGATATCCTTTCCTTTAATATTTTTAAATTTATTGCATCGTTTTCATCCGTAGGATCTTTTATGTTTTTTAACCTTTTATTACTCATATCATAATCTCCATCAGGTGTTTGTGGTAAACCAGCACTTCTTTTTAAACTATTCGCATAATATAATCCATCCGAGGAGTAACGTCCGAACTTGTCGACACTCATGGTGCAACTGAATAGTATTCTAGGGAGTACCGCATTTTTATGAGATTACCCCACGGTTTCGGAGTTCATCCACTAAAGCCACCCATTCGTTTTCCAATCCAGTATGACCCGCTTCTTTAGCTTCATGTATTAGTTTCATTCTATCCACCAATTTATTGATATTATTGTAATAAATCACATTTGTGTTATATAGTTTCTTCATTAAACCTGTACCTGTAACAGATTTGTTTCTTTTTCTTGGTTCTGCAGCACTTATATCCAAAGTGGATGACACAAACCTTCGTTTTACAGGTTTTCTTGGCATTATCGGCATTGGTTGTCTTTTCGCTGTTGGTATTAACTTGGATACAAATTCTCTATATTTTAAAGACCTAGATCTAAAAACTGGTTGGTCAGCTAAATATTTTCTCCTGTATGCATTGGTGTGTTCCAAAATCTGTTTATATGCTTCCATGTCTTCTTCTTTAACTAACAATTCTAAAGGCTTTTTTTCAAATAATAATTCAAATAATCCTCTTGTACCCTTATATCTTTGATTACCAACAATAATATTATCATGTTCATCAATGTTTACCGGGCTATTACCAACCATTAAACCTTCTTCTGTTAATCTTACTCCATAACTATGGTAGTTTTTATTAGGATTTATTCCAGCTAACAGTTTTATCATGTATTTCCTTCCTAAAGGTCCTTTGTTATGAATGTTTTCACCCAACAAGCTTATGTTTGACGGACCTTCCCTTGCTTCTTCTTCTTTTTCCTCTTCACTAGCAGTTGATACATCTTCATGTCCTCTTTTAGCTTTTACTTCATATAATTCTCTTATACCACTATAGTCTGGTGATTCTAGCTCTCTTTCGGGTTCTCCGCCGGTAAAACCACTATATGTAGAGGATTCCGGGTCTTCGTCACTAAAATCTTCTGATTTTACATTTTCTCTTTCAAACTTTGTAATAGGTGCAATTGCATCTCCTTCCAAAACGGGTTTAGCAAATTTTTTGTTTAATTGTTTCAAGGGTTCAGTAATAGGTTTAAAAGTAGATTCAAGAAATTTCTCCCTTTCGCTAATACCTAATTTTAATGCTCTGTTTTTATCCCGAATAGAATCACTAAGTGATTTTATTTCCTTTATTAACTTTTCTTGGTTAACCATGTTTGTAGCAAGACGTGTTGTACAACAATGAATGTTTTACATCATGATCAGTGTATTAGTATAAATTTATCAAATCCTATCCTGTATCGACCATTGTTTAGCGGTTGTTCCTTTATAATTGTTAAAAACCCATACTTTTCACCCCAAGCCTTTCCACACAACTCTTTAAATCGTTCAAATGGCATATCCGCACTTACATGGTCATAATATATGTGTTTTAGGTTGGTTTCATCCTGTTTAAATACAATTAACATGTTTGCATTGTCTCTAATGAGCTGTTTCGGTATTTTGCTGTAAGTTTGACCAATATAAATGCTATCTATGTTGTTATGTCGACCCATGGCGAAGTAATTCCTTATTGTATTTTGATTTTCACAAGATACATCGTCAAATATGAATACTGAGAATGGTGTAGCCTCTTGCGGTTGCATGACACTCTCGCTTGCGTTAAATCTAAAATATTTAACTTCAGGCACATTATTGAGTATTTGTTCCAATAACTGATATTTTGGTTGTTGTAGTGACTTTGAAAATACATATAAATTATTAAAACGTAAGCCTTTAGGGTTTGTAATCAAATTGAATACTACATTTGTTTTTCCACAATTGGAAGGACCGGTAACCAAACAACGCACCGTGTTTGGTAACAAAACACCATGTTTCCCAGTATTGAATTGAGAACCATCCACTGTGAGTTCATCTATATTATTAATAGTAAAATTGTCTTTTTGCGGTATTATCTCCATCCTTTGTAATGGTTCAACCCAAAATGATGCTCTATCATTATATTAGATCCTTTTTAGGTATCCAAGAATCTTCCGTCTTATTAAATCCTAACCATCGTACTTTAACCTTATCTTTTTTCCGTTGCAACACCTTTTCTACTAGATATACATCACCTACTGTTGATTTTAACATTTCATGTCCATAAAACCCTCCTTCCAGCAATTGTCCTTTATTATCTTTTAAAATGTAAGTTTCTGGTATTGTAGGTTGCACCTTAAATACAGTAAATACCTCATTTGTCCAGTTTGGAAGATATCTTTTACTGAATACACCTTTGTATTTGCTTATTCGCACTTTATCACCAACATTAAACCTTTTAGGCTTTAGTTTTTCAACTTTTGGTTTAGTATTCGTTTGTATACGTTTTAATACAATTTTTTCATTTTTATTAGTCACCTGGCTTGGTTTCATACCGATAATTCTATGAAACTTGTTATTGTAATCGCTTATAAGTTTTGGTAACATATCAATCCATACGTGTGATCCTCTATTGGAAAACATCTTATACATCGCACCTTTTAAGGTTCTGTTAAATCTTTCAATTATTGATGCTTTTACCTCTGAATTGGTTGAGTAATGGTTAATGTTGTGTTTTTTCATTAAATTTGCAAATTCCTTATTAAAGTATTCTTTTCCATCATCAGTTTGTAAATGTTTTATAGTATGTTTGTCTCTTTGTATAGCTGTTTCCATTGCTTTTGTAACACTTTTGCCACTTTTATCTTTTAGTGGTAAAGCATCTGCCATTTTTGAAAAACAATTAATAATAGTCAATATGTATTTAAATCCTCTATTTTGTTTACTGTAAGGAATCATTTCGATTAAATCCGCTTGATATAAATCATTTATTCCTTTTATCACTGTATTTCTTCGCGGAAACTTTCTTCTTGCAGGTTTATGAAGCTCGTTGACAATTTCTTGCTTCAAGTTCTTCATATTGCAGGTTTGAATGTTTCATGTATCACATGTATAATCACAATGAATGTTGTCTTAAATATTCACATGATTTATATAGGTCAAGGTCATCCAAACTTGTGTAAAAAAATGGGGAACACGGCGTTGGACTTGCCGTGTTCCCCATTTTTTACGGAAGGAAAAAGGAATAAGATCGAAGTTGTAGAAGGACGAAGAATAGGTTAGTTGATAGGGTTAATAGAGTAGTGGCCAAAAGGGAGTGTGTGAATTTTGTCTTCCATAATGTGGCGTTTGTCATCCTTAGAAGAAAGTGCTTTTTTTACTTCTGTCACACTGAAAACTTGATGTTTTTCGCTTCGGATTGTGTTAAATTTGGCTTTCAATGTAGTATCTTCAAATAAACACTTTTTGTATTGATCAAAATTAATGTGTTTTTTCAAATAATTTGTTTTCACACCCTTGGCCTTCTTTGTAGTTGATGGTTCTTGTTGTTCGCCTTTATACACATTGAAGGAATATAATTTCGACATTAGTGCAACAATTTCTTCCATTACTTGTCCATTACATTCATCTTTAAATTTGCCTAAAACTTTTTTATTATTTTCGTTGAAGTTTGGATGATTTTGTGGGTAGTCTGAAAAATCAAAGTCATTCCTGTGTACGAACGTTTTTAAATCTTCGTACATGTCTTGAGTCTTTATCCAATAGATAAAAGCGTCAGAATCCATGTATGCTACTCCTATATTGTCACGACCATAGTAGTCAACCATCTTGTTATAATGGAAATCGTACATATGGGTTTTTGAAATATCCAATATGCACATTCCTGCGTATAACGGGCGGTCCATAACAACTTTTGTTTTCTTCATGCTTACTGCCACAAGGTTTTCATTTATTATCATTGTTGATCCAAAATTCGGTTTCTGTACAAGTTTTTCCAATTTTGCAGGGTCTGAAACTAATTCTACAATTTTGTTTTTCCTCTTGTTCTCCAATGTTTTGCCAAATATAGCGTTGTTCATTAATTTAAAAAAGTCCTTTTGAAATGCTGATGTTGCTCTAGCTCTTCTTGCGGTGTTTCCATCGATGTAGGATTTTAGCCAGCATGATTGAGAAAATTGTAATACTCGGTGAATTTTTGTTATTTTCAGTCCTAACTCCAACGCTTGTTGTACAACCCAATAGTGCGCCACATAACGATTTTTGTTGTTTAATGTCATCATTAATTTGGGCCATCTTCCTGTCGGTGATACTTCAGTTTTAGCCAACAGTGGCAAGTCGTAATGATGATCGTGTAGTGTTTCAGGGTACTCAAAATCACAGTCAAAAATATATCCGGTGTCACCTTCTTTGGGAATATCCATAATATTTTCAATTGAATCTGGGTTTATCCATTTGAAGTCTCCGTGAGGTAGCGGTTTAGACATGGCCCAACCATACAAATTATTTGCATCAAAATAGCCAAGAAAAATTGAATCTTTCGTTTGGTCGTAGTTTGGCAAAAATTTATTATTTGCTTTCACATGACGAGTAACAGCTTGGGTTAAACCTCCGCGTACACCGGATTCAATCATTAACACCATATCGATATCCGTAAGCAGTTCAAGGTGACACTTGGTAGATTTCAACATAGCCTGCCAGGCCAAACCGGGAGAAGTAAAAGAATGTAGCGGGTCCAGTCCATAGGCGTCAAAACAGGTGTTGCGAAATTCTTCCATTATATCGCAAAGAAGCGTCACATCCAATTTCATATAAAAATCGGAATATTGTCCGAGATTTTGCATGTCCAATTCATTCCACACATTGCAGGCATGTTCGTAGTCTTCGATAGTGATTTCACTTCCAGTCAATTTACTGGTGAATGCTTCCCTCGGCGGTAGTCTTCTTTCTTCGTAACGTTCCGAGCTGTCGATGTAGTCGTAGGGGAAAACCCCTTTCCGTAGAACCAAATCCATCTTGTCCTGCGGGACAATTTTACTTGTTTCCCTTAGATCGTGTCTCCTTAGGTTATCGGTCGGTTTGCTAAGACTGGATGGCATAAATCTAAATGAATCAACAAATCAAAGTTTGATTTTTTTGTCAACAGTTTTTGAAAAACTAATAAATTTTTCTGTTGTTTCTGCCAACACCTCTATTTTCCTATCGTCTCTACCCAATTCCGGAATGATGAAGTGTGAATCATAGCCACTAAGGTTGTGTAAAACTACAGGAATAAATTTGGGTAGTTTGTAATTTACATTGCATCTGTTACAAGCCGCACCTCTATACTGTCCAGTTAAATGGTCATGTACTCTAACTTTATAATTATCATCTGTAAATTGGTTTTTGCACAAATAACAAATTCTTGCCAAGTCATGTTGTTCCTCCTCTTCATAATCCAGTGGTATCATCGGCTCTTTAACACCATACATAGTTTGCACTTTAAGAGCGATTTCATATAATTTATCCACA